>CM022401.1:34239384-34278993 GCA_011833715.1 Carcinoscorpius rotundicauda
TTTTGAAGGTTTTTGCGTTCTAATTTGTTGATTTTTGGTTGTTCTTCAAAACCGAAACTGAGATCTAAAAGAAAAACCAATAAATGAAAAATTAGAAAGAAAACAGTGTAAATATTAATCTTTTTAGGTTTCATTTTTGATTTGACCCGTTGTTTTTGTTTTTTTGCAATCGAAACTGAAACCTAAAGAGAAAAAGTGTGATTAAAACCGAAACTGAAACAAAGAAATGAACTTTTAGACGGTTTTACGTTCTAATTTCTTGATTTTTGATTTTTCTATAAAACCGAAACTGAAACCTAAAAGAAAAACCAGTAATGAAATAATTGGAAAAAAAGTGTAATTGCCTATTTTTTAGGTTTCAGTTTCGGTTTGAACCGTTGTTTTTGTTTTTTGCAATCGAAACTGAAACCTAAAAAGAAAAAGTTGGGTTAAAACCGAAACTGAAACGAAAAAATGAACTTTTAAAAAGTTTTACGTTTTACATTCCTCGTTTCTGTTTTTTTTTAAAACCGAAACTGAAATTTTAAAGAGAAACCAATAATGAAGTAATTGGAAAGCAAAACAGTGTAATAATGAAGTATTTGGAAAGAAAAACAGTAAATATTATTTTTTTGAAATTTCAATTTCAGTTTGAACCGTTGTTTTTTAGCAATCGAAACTGAAACCTAAAGAGAAAACGTTTGGTGAAAACCAAAACTGAAACAAAAAATTATGAACTTTTAAGAAGTTTTACGCACAAATTTCTTGGTTTTTTATTTTATTTTAAACCGAAAATGAATCCTAAAAGAAGAACCGATATTGTAGTAATTGGAAAGCAAAACAGTGTAAATATTTTTTTAGGTTTCAGTTTCGGTTTAAAACCGTTGTTTTTGTTTTTTGCAATCGAAACTGAATTCTAAAGAGGATACGTTTGGTTAAAACCGAAACTGAAACCAAAAAAATGAACTTTTGAAGGGTTTTACGTTCTAATTTGTTGATTTTTGGTTTTGTTTTTAAACAAATTTGATATCTGAAAGAAAGACCAATAATGAAGTAATTAGAAAGGAAAACAGGGTAAATATTATTTTTTGGGTTTCAGTTTCGGTTAAAACCGTTGTTTTTGTTTTTTGCAATTGAAACTAAAACACTAAAGGGGTAAAGTTTGGTTAAAACCGTAACTGAAACTAAAAAAATGAACTTTCAAAGGGATTTACGTTCTAATTTCTTGATTTTTGATTATTTTCTAAAACCGAAACTAAAACCTGTAAAAAAACCAATAACGAAGTAATTGGAAAGCAAAATGGTGAAAATGTTAATTTTTTTAGATTTCAGTTTCGGTTTGAAACATTGTTTTTGTTTTTTGCAAACGAAACTGAAAACTCAAGAGAAAAAGTGTAGGTAAAACCGAAACTGAAACTACAAGAGCAACTTTTGAAAGGTTTTACGTTCTAATTTGTTGATTTTTGATTTTTCTTCAAAACCGAAACTGAAATCTCAAAGAAAAACCAATAATTAGGAAATTGGAGAGAAAACAGTGTAAAGAATAATGTTTTTATGTTTCAGTCTCGATTTGAACCGTTGTTTTTGTTTTATAAAGAGAAAAGTGTGGGTAAAGTCGAAATTGAAACCAAAAAAATTAACTTTCGAAGGGTTTTGCGTTCCAATTTCTTGATTTTTTTTTAAACCGAAACTGAAACCGGATAGAAAAACCAATATTGAAGTAATTGGAAAGAAAAAGTGTAAATGTTAATTTTTTTAGGTTTCAATTTCGGTTTGAACCGTTATTTTTGTATTTTGCAATCAAAACTGTAGCTTAAAGAGGAGAAGTTTGGTGAAAACCGAAACTGAAATTAAAAAAAATTAACTTTTAAAAGGTTTTACGTTTTAATTTTTTGATTTTTGGTTTTTCTGTAAAACCAAAACTGAAACCTAAAAGAGAAACCAATGATGGAGAAATTGGAAAGAAAAACAGTGTAAATGTTAATTTTTTAGGTTTCAGTTTCGGTTTGAACCGTTCTTTTTGTTTTTTGCAATCGAAACTGAAACCTAAAAAGAAAAAGTTTGGATCAATCCGAAAATGAAACCAAAAAAATGAACTTTTGAAGGGTTTTACGTTCTAATTTCTCATTTTTTGGTTTTTCTTTAAAACCGAAACTGAAACCTAAAAAAAAAATTAATAACTAAGAAATTGGAAAGAAAAAATGTAAATAATTATCTTTTTGAGGTTTCAGTTTCGCTTTGAACCGTTGTTTTTTGCAATCGATACTGAAACCTAAAGAGAAAAAGTTTGGGTTAACCGAAACTGAAACGAAAAAAATGAACTTTTAAAAGGGTTCTACGTTTTGATTTCTTGCTTTTTGGTTTTTCTGTAAAACCGAAACTGAAACCTAAAAGAAAAACCAATAATGAAGTAATTGGAAATTAAAAAAGTGAAAATGATAATTGTTTTAGGTTTTGGCTTCGGTTTGAACCGTGGTTTTTATTTTTTGCAATCGAAACTGAAACCTAAAGAGAAAAAGTTTGTTTCAAACCGAAACTGAAATAAAAAAATGAGCTTTTACAGGGTTTTACGTTCTAATTTCTTGATTTTTGATTTTTCTGTAAAACCGAAACTGAAACCTAAAAGAAAAACCAATAATGAAATAATTGGAGAAAGAAAGTGTAATTTATAATTTTTTTAGGTTTCAGTTTCGGTTTGAACCGTTGTTTTTGTTTTTGCAATTGAAACTGAAACCTAAAAAGAAAAAGTGTGGGTAAAACCGAAACTGAAACCATATAAAAATGAAGTTCCAAACGGTTTTACGTTCTAATTTCTTGATTTTTTGGTTTGTCTTTAAAACCGAAACTGAAACCTAAAAGAATAACCAATAATGAAGTAATTGGAAAAAAAACCCTTAAATGTTAATTTTTTGAGGTTTCATTTTCGGTTTGAACCGAAGTTTTTGTTTTTTGCAATCGAAACTGAAACCTAAAGAGAAAACGTTTTGGTAAAACCGAAACTGAAACCAAAAAGCGAACTTTTAAAAAGTTTTACGTTCTAATTTCGTGGTTTCTCTTTCTTTTAAAGCCGAAAGTAAAAACCTAAAAGAAAAACCAATAATGAAGTATTTGGAAAGCAAAATAGTGTAAATGTTAGTTTACAAAACCAATAATGAAGTATTTGGAAAACAAAAGTGTAAATATTAATTTTTCTTAATTTCAATATTAGTTTGAACTGTTTTTGTTTTTTTGTAGTCAAAACTGAAATCTAAAGAGAAAAAGTGTAGGTAAAATGGAAACTGAAACCAAAAAAATTAAATTTCAAAGGGTTTTACGTTCTAATTTCTTGATTTTTGTTTTTGTTAAAACCGAAACTAAAACGTGAAAGAAAATCCAATACTGAAGTAATTGGAAAGAAAAACAGTGAAAATGTTAATTTTTTCTGAGGTATCAGTTTCGGTTTAAACCGTTGTTTTTTTGCAATCGAAACTGAAACCAAAAGAGAAAAAGTGTGGGTAAAATGAAAACTGAAACCAAAAAATGAACTTTTAGAGGGTTTTACGTTCTAATTTCTTGATTTTTGATTTTTCTGTAAAACAGAAACTGAAACATGAGAGAAAAACCCAGATTGAAGTAATTGGAAAAAAAAAGTGTAAATGTTAATTTTTTTAGGTTTCAGTTTCGGTTTGAACCGTTGTTTTTGTATTTTGCAATCAAAACTGTACCTCAAAGAGGTAAAGTTTGGATAAAACCGAAACTGAAATTAAAGAAAAATAACTTTTAAAGGGTTTTACGTTTTAATTTCTTGATTTTTGGTTTTTCTTTAAAACGGAAACTGAAACCTAAAAGAGAAAGCAATGATGGAGAAATAAAAAAAAAACAGTGAAAATGTTAATTTTTTTTAGGTTTGAGTTTCGGTTTGAACCGTTGTTTTTGTTTTTTGCAATCGAAACTGAAGCCTAAAGAGAAAAAGTTTGGATAAATCCGAAACTGAAACCAAAAAAATGAACTTTAAAAAAGTTTTACGTTTTAATTTCTTCGTTTCTGTTTTTTTTAAACCGAAAGTAAAAACCTAAAAGAAAAACTAATAATCAAGTAATTGGAAAGCAAAATATTGAAAATGTTAATTTACAAAACCAATAATGAAGTATTTGGGATAAAACAGTTTTAAATATTAATTATTGTAAATTTCAATATTAGTTTGAAACGTTGTTGTTTTTTTGGAATCGAAACTGAAAACTAAAGAGAAAAAGTGTGGGTAAAATGGAAACTGAAACCAAAAAATGAACTTTTAAAGGGTTTTACGTTCTAATTTCTTGATTTTTGATTTTTCTGTAAAACAGAAACTGAAACCTAAAAGAAAACCCAGTAATGAAATAATTGGAAAAAAGTACAGTGTAAATGTTAATTTTTTGAGGTTTCAGTTTCGGTTTTAACCGTTGTTTTTATTTTTGGAAATCGAAACTGAAACCTAAAGAGAAAAAGTTTGGTTAAAACCCAAACTGAAACAAAAAAATTAACTTTTAAAGGATTCTGAGTTTTAATTTCTTGATTTTTGTTTTTTCTGTAAAACCGAAATAAAAACTTAAAAGAAAAACTAATAATGAAGTGATTGAAAAAAAATATTTAATGTTAATTTTTTTAGGTTTCAGTTCTGGTTTGAACTGTTGTTTTTGTTTTTTGCAATCGAAACTGAAACCTAAACAGGAAAAGTTTTGGTAAAACCGAAACTGAAACTAAAAAATGAACTTTTAAAAAGTTTCACGTTCTAATTTCCTCGTTTCTATTTTTTTTTAAACCGAAACTGAAACCTAAATAAGAAACCAATAATGAAGTAATTGGAAAGCAAAACAGTGTAAATGTTAATTTTGAAAACCAATAATCAAGTACTTGGGAAGAAAAACAGTGTAAATATTATTTTTTTTAAATTTCAATTTCAGTTTGAACCGTTATTGTTTTTTTGCAATCGGAACTGAAACCTAAAGGGAAAAAGTTTGGTTAAAACCCAAACTAAAACCAAAAAAATGAACTTTTAAGAAGTTTACATTCTAATTTCTTGGTTTTTCTTTTTCTTTTAAAACCGAAAATGAAACCTAAAAGAAAAACCGATAATTTAATAATTGGAAAGCAAAACAGTGTAAATGTTAATTTACAAAACGAATAATGAAGTAATTGGAAAGAAAAACAGTGTAAATATTATTTTTTTTGAAATTTCAATTCTAGTTTGAACCGTTGTTGTTTTTTGCAATCGAAACTGAAACCTAAAGAGAAAAAGTTTGGGTAAAACCGAAACTGAAACCATAAAAATGAACTTTTAAAGGGTTTTACGTACTAATTTCTTGATTTTTGATTTTTCTGTAAAACCGAAACTGAAACCTAAAAGAAACACCAATAATGAAGTGATTGGAAAAAAAAAGATATTTAATGTTAATTTTTTTAGGTTTCAGTTCTGGTTTGAACTGTTGTTTTTGTTTTTTGCAATCGAAACTGAAACGTAAACAGGAAAAGTTTGGGTAAAACCGAAACTTAAACTAAAAAAATGAACTTTTAAAAAGTTTTACGATCTAATTTCCTCGTTTCTATTTTTTTAAAACCGAAACTGAAACCTAAAAGAGAAACCAATAATGAAGTAATTGGAAACCAAAACAGTGTAAATGTTAATTTACAAAGCCAATAATGAAGTGTTTGGAAAGAAAAACAGCGTAAATATTAATTTTTTGAAATTTCAATTTGAGTTTGAACCGTTATTGTTTTTTTGCAATCGAAACTGAAACCTAAAGAGAAAAAGTGTGGGTAAAACCAATACTGAAACCAAAATAATGAACTTTTAAAAAGTGTTTTGTTCTAATTTTCTCGTTTCTGTTTTTTTAAAACCGAAACTGAAACCTAAAAGACAAACCAATATTGAAGTAATTGGAAAGCAAAACAGTGTAAATGTTAATTTACAAAGCCAATAATGAAGTATTTGGTAAGAAAAAGTGTAAATATTAATTTTTCGAAATTTCAATTTCAGTTTGAACCGTTGTTGTTTTTTAGCAATCGAAACTGAAATCTAAAGAGGAAAGGTTTAAACCGTTGTTTTTGTTTTTTGCAATCGAAACTGAAATCTAAAGAGGAAAGGTTTGGTTAAAACCGAAACTGAAACCAAAAAAATGAACTTTTGAAGGGTTTTACGTTCTAATTTGTTGATTTTTCGTTTTGTTTTTAAACAAATTTGATATCTGAAAGAAAGACCAATAATGAAGTAATTAGAAAGGAAAACAGTGTAAATATTATTTTTTGGGTTTCAGTTTCGGTTTGAATCGTTGTTTTTGTTTTTTGCAATTGGATCTAAAACCCTAAAGGGGTAAAGTTTGGTTAAAACCGTAACTAAAACTCAAAAAATGAACTTTCAAAGGGATTTACGTTCTAATGTTTTGATTTTTGATTTTTTTGCAATCGAAACTGAAAACTTAAGAGAAAAAGTGTGGGTAAAACCGAAACTAAAACCACGAAAACAATTTTTGAAGGGTTTTACGTTCCAATTTTTTAATTTTTGGTTTTTCATCAAAACGGAAACTGATACCTAACAGAAAAACCAATGTTATGTATATGTATAAATATTTTGTAAACGACAACATGTCGTATTGTGTTTGAATTTTCATTTGTATTATTCATTTTTCCATATTGATATTATTGTTTCGAAGTTTAAACTAAAATATGTTATTTATTTAGGGTAACGTTTTAGAACTTTCTCGAATTAAGTAGACCAATCACATGTTTGTAAATGAGTGCTGGTGACTTCCTGTCTAGAAGTGTAGTCTCGTGCAAGAACGGATATGCGTGTATAGCTCTGGAGTTGTATGGAAATTGCGAGATTGTTCGAGAAATAGGCCTATCGGTATAAAAAAGACGGTGACGTGAGAGATAGTCAGTCATCAGTCATCAGTTTTATTCGAAGACAAAGAGTGAGATTCAGACACCAGTTTCATTTCAAAAGAAGAGAGTTAGTTATTTGAGAAAGATTAAGTGTTTGCTGTGAATATTCAACTTGGATTTGTGATTGAAATTAGATGTACGGAAGCCGTGATTTTATTTCGTCAATCTCTACGATACATCTGAATTACTGCTTGAACTGAGAAACGGCGATTTCATTGAACTGTGAACTGTTTCGGAATCTCTTCGTGGGACCAAATTCACACCTTAGACTGGAATTTGAGACTTTAATTTTAGATCATTACATTAGATACAGGCCAGTACCGTTTTTTGTTGTGATTTAATTTTGAAGTTTAAAACTAGTATTTTGTTTTGTAATTAATTTCGAATGTCGTAACTTAATATCTGTCACTGTTATCATATAATTTATGTTATATCTGTTATATTTGTTAGTAGTTTAGTGTAATAAATTATACAAGCTGTTATCTGTGTGTTTCTGTTGCGTTTAATCTACGAAGAACTTAAAACATTAAAAAAATACGTAACAGAAAATTGGGGGCTCGTCCGGGATATCGAACAAACAATTTAATTTTATTATAAAATAAGATTTATATTCTATACAGATAGACAGCTTGTATATTTAAAATGGCATTCGAACTTGAAGATTTTATAAACGAATTTAATCAGAATCCCTCTTTCGAATTAATCAGTGAATTAAATAAAATCTGAATTACTTGATGTTGGTAAACATTTTAATTTAGAAGTGAAGCAATCAATGAAGAAAGCAGATATTAAACAAATTATTGTTGAACATTTGGTCAGCCAAAAAGTTTTACCTCAAACAGTTGCACAACAATTGCCTGTCGCTCATTTTGACCCAGATTTCGAATTAAAAAAAATGGAAATGGAAATGAAATTTCGTTTAGAAATTGAAAGCAAACGACTTGAGGCAGAACAAAAACGTATTGAAGCAGAACAAGAAAATAAACGTATTGAGGCAGAACAAGAAAATAAATGTATTGAGGCAGAACAAGAAAATAAATGTATTGAGGCAGAACAAGAAAATAAACGTATTGAAGCAGAACAAGAAAACAAACGCCTTGTTCTTGATGCCGAAATACAAATAGAACGCATTAAAGCTGATAAAGAAATCAGTATGAGAAAGGCACAGACAGAAGAAAAGGTTGTCCGAATGCAGTTGGATAATTTTGATGCTTTCAGACAAATTCGTTTAGTACCTCCATTCAATGAAAAAGCTGTAGATACATATTTTCAGCAATTTGAAAAATTGGCCCTTAGGCTAAAATGGCCTACCGAATATTGGACAGTATTACTTCAGAGTGTTCTCAAGGGTAAAGCTTAGGAAGTATTTTCCAAGCTCACAGCCGAGCAAAGTTATGATTACGAGCACGTCAAAAAATGCATTTTGAATGCATATGAATTGGTACCAGAGGCATACAGACAAAAATTTCGTGGTTACAAAAAGTTTGACAGCCAAACTTATGTCGAATTTGCTCGTGAAAAAGAAACTCTGTTCGACAGGTGGTGTGATTCCAGAGAAATTAAAGTAGATTATACAAAACTCAGAGAACTCATGTTAGTCGAAGAGTTTAAAAGATGTATTCCCGTAGAGCTAAAAACTTATATTGATGAACAAAAAGCTTCCAAAATACATGATGCTGCTGTCTTGGCAGACGAGTATGCTTTGACTCACAAAGATTTCTCATATAAAAGCAAAATAAATATCACAGCAAAGAAACCCAATGACTCATTCAAATATTATGGAAATGTCGACAGAGACAAAAAAAAGCAAACTTCTAATTCTCAAACGAAGACTCCATCTTATTCTCAAAGCTCGTCATCTACCCAAAACGTGTCATTCTCATCCAAAACATGTGCTTATTGTAAGAAACCTGGCCATCTGATTTCTGAGTGCTATAAGCTCAAAAACAAGCCATCACCCAATAGTTTCATTTCGCCCTCGTTGGATACATCATTGGTTCCCAATGATTTTGACCCTGTCCAGTCCACTGTGGATTCTAAGCCCAATATTATTGATGTACCTGAAGATATTGTTGAGGACAAATTTAAGCCTTTCATGACTGAAGGTTTTGTTTCTTTTGTTGGCGATTCACATCTACAACCAATTAAAATCCTGCGTGATACTGGAGCTTTTCAGAGTTTGATTTTGGAAAGTGTACTTCCGTTTTCTGAAAAGTCATCCGTTGGGGCCAATGTGCTCATTTCTGGTGTAGAAGGTGGCGTCGTTTCTATTCCTCTTCATAGATTAGATTTACATTCGGACTTAGTCTCAAGCCCAGTGACTGTGGGTATTAAAGCTTCATTGCCTGTTGAAGGTGTGTCTATGCTTTTGGGGAATGATTTGGCTGGTAGTAAGGTGGTACCAGAGGTTCGTGTTGTTGAAGCACCTGTTGTTAGTCCCAGTACAGAGCAACTCGTTGAAGAGTTTCCTGATGTTTTTCCCGCCTGTGCTGTTACTCGTTCTCAGACACGTTCTCAGGAGTCCAAAGAGGATTTCTCTTTGTCTGATACGTTCATGTCTCACATCGATGAGATTTCTGACTCAACTTTAAGTTCTACTGATGACTCTAAGACATTTTTCGACTCTCTTCATCGAAACAAACTTATTGAGGAACAGGACAATGATCCTGAAACTCGTTCTCTTCTACAACTGGCTGTTAATGAAAATGAAGTAGGAACTGTCCCTATTTGTTACTACCAGAAGTCAGGTGTGCTAATGAGAAAATACAGACCTCCTGACGTTGCTGCTGATGAAGAGTGGAATGTTATTCACCAAATCGTCATTCCAAAATGCTATCGGAATGATATTCTTAGTCTTGCTCATGACCATGTATTGTCGGGACACTTAGGTGTAAGAAAGACCCTAGATCGTATCCGACGATATTTCTATTGGCCTAAGATGCGCCAAGATGTTGTTGACTTTTGTAAGACATGCCATTCTTGCCAAATGACAGGAAAACCAAATCAGGGGATTCCAAAAGCACCACTGCAGCCTATTCCTGCCTTTGAAGAACCGTTCTCAGGGGTCATTATCGACTGTGTTGGCCCAATGCCAAAAAGCAAAGCAGGAAATGAATACCTCTTGACGATCATGTGTGCTTCTACACGTTTCCCTGAGGCAATCCCTTTGAGAAAAATCACTGCTCCCAACATTGTTAAGGCTCTTGTTAAATTCTTTACTATGTTCGGAATTCCAAAAGTTGTGCAATCAGATCAAGGCTCAAATTTTATGTCCAAGCTATTTCAACAAGCCATGCATGAATTGAACATCCATCAAGTTTCATCCAGTGCATATCATCCTGAGTCACAAGGTGTCCTTGAACGTTTCCACCAAACTCTAAAAGCCATGCTTAGAAATTACTGCCACGAGCATTCAAAGGACTGGGATGAGGGTGTTCCCTTGTTGTTGTTTGCAGTTCGTGAGGTTGTTCAAGAGTCTATTGGATTTAGCCCTTTTGAGTTGGTTTATGGTCACTCAGTTCGCGGCCCATTGAAGTTGGTTAAGGAGAAATGGTTGGAGGATAATAACTCACAAATTATCTTGTTGAATTATGTCTCTGATTTCAAAACCAGATTGCACAATGCTTTTAATGTTGCCAGGGAAAACCTGAAGTCTTCTCAGGAAGAGATGAAAACCTGGTATGACAAAAGAGCCAGGAAGCGATCTTTTAATGTTAGTGACCAAGTACTTGTCTTGTTGCCTACATCAAGCTCTTCACTTCAAGCTAAATATTTTGGACCTTATTCAATTGAAAAGAAAATTAATGATCTAAACTATGTGATCACTACCCCTGATCGGAGGAAAAGCAAACAGCTTTGTCATATCAATATGTTGAAACCCTATTATGTGCGAAAGAAAACAAATGTGTCGAATGCTGTTCCTGTGAACGTGACAAGTGGTGTGAATGAAGATCATGATCCTCCACCTTCTCCTCCTGAAATTATAGAAAATAGCTTTCCAGACACTCATGTTAAACTCAAAAATTTGCATGTATTAGCGAACTTAGATGAAAAACTCAATCATTTAACCCAACAACAAAATCAAGAGTTGAAAGGTTTGATTTTAGAGTTTGCTCATTTGTTCCCTGATGTTCCTGGTAGAACCAATGTCATAGAACATGATGTTGTTATTGAGAACACTCGACCAATTAAACAACATCCATATCGGGCCAATCCTATAAAATTGTCAAAAATCAGGTCAGAGGTACAATACATGCTTGAAAATGATTTTATTGAGTTATCAAATAGTAATTGGAGTTCACCTTGTATCTTGGTACCAAAGTCTGATGGTTCATTTAGGTTCTGTACAGATTTCAGAAGGGTTAATGATGTGACCAAGACTGATTCATATCCTATTTCTCGGATGGATGATTGTATTGACCGTGTAGGTAACTCAAAGTACCTTACCAAATTTGACCTACTCAAAGGTTATTGGCAAGTACCTTTAACTCCTCAAGCAAGAGAAATTTCAGCTTTTATAACACCCGATGGTTTGTACCAATACAAAGTTATGCCATTTGGCATGAAAAACTCCGGTGCAACATTTCAAAGGTTGATGAATCATGTCATCGCAGGATTAGAAAATGTGTATGCTTACATTGATGATGTACTGGTAGTAAGCAGTGACTGGTCTGAGCATTTAAGCCACATTCGTGCATTCTTTGAGAGGTGTTCCGAGGCTCAGTTGACTATCAACCTGTTAAAAAGCGAATTCGGTAAAGCAACAGTTGTGTACTTAGGCCATGAAATTGGTCGGGGTAAAGTGAAGCCTATCCAAGCTTAGGTACAGGCAAAAGCGGAGTATCCAGAGCCGACGAATAAAAGAGGTATTATGAGATTCTTGGGCATGGCAGGATATTATAGGAAATTTTGTCCAAATTTTTCTGATGTGGCTGCACCTTTAACAGCCTTACTAAAAAAGAATGTAAAATTTTCCTGGAATCAAAATTGCCAGACTGCCTTTGAAAGGATAAAGATCATGCTCATGAATGCTCCAATCCTCAAAGCTCCCGATTTTGACAAACCATTTAAGCTTGCTGTAGATGCGAGTGACGTTGGTGTTGGTGCTGTGTTGTTGCAAGAGCAAAATGGTGTTGACCACCCTGTGTGTTATTTTTCAAGAAAACTTGATAAGCACCAAAGAAATTATTCAACAATTGAGAAAGAAGCACTTGCATTGTTGTTAGCCTTACAACATTTTGATGTTTATTTGTGTTCTTCACCATGGATTGTTAATGTTTACACCGACCATAATCCACTCGTGTTCGTGAACAAAATGAAAAACAAAAATCAAAGGTTACTCAGGTGGAGTATTATTTTGCACCAATACAATGTGTCCATTAATCATATCCGTGGTTCGGACAATGTCATTGCGGATACATTGTCACGGTAATTAAGTGGTTCAGTATTTCGTTATAATTAACGGTTGACTGAAATTTGTTTTTTTAGTTCAATGTTATGTAAAATAAGTTAAACAAAAAAAAAGTTTTCACAAGTTCAAACTTTTTTTTTTTACTTTTAAGGGGGAGAGTGTTATGTATATGTATAAATATTTTGTAAACGACAACATGTCGTATTGTGTTTGAATTTTCATTTGTATTATTCATTTTTCCATATTGATATTATTGTTTCGAAGTTTAAACTAAAATATGTTATTTATTTAGGATAACGTTTTAGAACTTTCTCGAATTAAGTAGACCAATCACATGTTTGTAAATGAGTGCTGGTGACTTCCTGTCTAGAAGTGTAGTCTCGTGCAAGAACGGATATGCGTGTATAGCTCTGGAGTTGTATGGAAATTGCGAGATTGTTCGAGAAATAGGCCTATCGGTATAAAAAAGACGGTGACGTGAGAGATAGTCAGTCATCAGTCATCAGTTTTATTCGAAGACAAAGAGTGAGATTCAGACACCAGTTTCATTTCAAAAGAAGAGAGTTAGTTATTTGAGAAAGATTAAGTGTTTGCTGTGAATATTCAACTTGGATTTGTGATTGAAATTAGATGTACGGAAGCCGTGATTTTATTTCGTCAATCTCTACGATACATCTGAATTACTGCTTGAACTGAGAAACGGCGATTTCATTGAACTGTGAACTGTTTCGGAATCTCTTCGTGGGACCAAATTCACACCCTAGACTGGAATTTGAGACTTTAATTTTAGATCATTACATTAGATACAGGCCAGTACCGTTTTGTGTTGTGATTTAATTTTGAAGTTTAAAACTAGTATTTTGTTTTGTAATTAATTTCGAATGTCGTAACTTAATATCTGTCACTGTTATCATATAATTTATGTTATATCTGTTATATTTGTTAGTAGTTTAGTGTAATAAATTATACAAGCTGTTATCTGTGTTTTTATGTTGCGTTTAATATACGAAAAACTTAAAACATTAAAAAACTACGTAACACCAATAATTAAGAATTTGGAGAGAAAACGGTGTAAATATTATTCTTTTTAGGTTTCAGTTTCGATTTGAACCGTTGTTTTTGTTTTTTGCAATCGAAACTGAAACGTAAGGAGAAAAAGTGTGGGTAAAACCGAAACTGAACTTTTCAAGGGTTACGTTCTAATTTCTTCATTTTTGGTTTTTCTTCAAAACCGAAACTGAAACCTAAAAAAAAAAACCAATAAATAAGAAATTAGAAAAAAAACAGTGTAAATATTAATCTTTTTAGGTTTCAATTTCGATTTGAACCGTTGTTTTTCTTTTTTGCAAACGAAAAAGAAACCTAAAGAGAAAAAGAGTGGGTAAAACCGAAAATGAAACAAAAAAAATAACTTTTGAAAAGTTTTTCGTTTTAATTTCTTGATTTTGGTTTTTCTTCAAAACCGAAACTAAATCCTAAAAGAAAAACCAATAACTAAGCGAAAGTGAAACCAAAAAAATGAACTTTTGAAGGTTTTTGCTTTCTAAATTTTTGACTTTTTGTTTTTCTTCAAAACCGAAACTGAAATCTCAAAGAAAAAGCAATAATTAAGAAATTGGAGAAAAAACAGTGTAAATATTAATGTTTTTATGTTTCAGTTTCGATTCGAATCGTTGTTTTTGTTTCCTAAAGAGAAAAAGTGTGGATAAAACCGAAATTGAAAGCCAAAAAATTAACTTTCCAAGGGTTTTACGTTCTAATTTTTTGATTTTTTTGTTTTTCTTTAAAACATAAACTGTTTTTTTGCAATCGAAACTGAAACCTTAAGAGAAAAAGTGTGGGTAAAACCGAAACTGAAACGAAAAAAATAACTTTTGATGGGTTTTACGTTCTAATTTCTTGATTTTTTGTTTTTTTTCAAAACGGAAACTGAAACCTAACAGAAAAACCAATAACTAAGAATGTGGAAAGAAAACAGTGTAAATATTATTCTTTTTAGGTTTCAGTTTCGATTTGAACCCTTGTTTTTGTTTTTTGCAATCGAAACTGAAACTCAGAGAAAAACAAATAAAAAATTGGAAAGAAAACAGTGTAAATATTAATCTTTTGATTTTTCAGTTTCGATTTGAAACGTTGTTTTTGTATTTTTACAATCGAAACTGAAACCTAAAAAAAAGTGTAAGTAAAACAGAAAATGAAACCAAAAAATTAACTTTTGAAGGTTTTTGCGTTCTAATATTTTGATTTTTGGTTTTTCTTCAAAACCAAAACTAAATCCTAAAAGAAAAACCAATAACTAAGAAATTGGAAAAAAAACCGTGTAAATATTAATCTTTTTAGGTTTAAGATTCCATTTGAACCGTTGTTTTTGTTTTTTGCAATCGAAACTGAAACCTAAAGAGAAAAATTGTAAGGTAAAACAAAAACTAAAATTAAAAAAATTAACTTTTGAAGTTTTTTACGTTCTAATTTGTTGATTTTTGATTTTTCTTAAAAATCGAAACTGAAACATAAAAAAAAACCAATAACTAAGAAATGGGAAAGAAAACAGTGTAAATTTTAATCTTTTTAATCGATTTGAACCGTTGTTTTTTTTGTTTTTTTTTGCAATCGAAACTGAAACATTAAAAGAAAAAGTGTGGGTTAAACTGAAACTGTAATAAAAAAAATTAACTTTTGAAGGGTTTTGTGTTCCAATTTCTTGATTTTTTTTTAAACCGAAACTGAAACTGGAGAGAAAAACCAATATTGAAGTAATTGGAAAGAAAAAGTGTAAATGTTAATTTATTTTAGGTTTCAATTTCGGTTTGAACCGTCATTTTTGTATTTTGCAATCAAAACTGTAGCTTAAAGAGGAGAAGTTTGGTGAAAACCGAAATTGAAATTAAAGAAAATAACTTTTAAAAGGTTTTACGTCTTAATTTCTTGATTTTTGGTTTTTCTGTAAAACAAAAACTGAAACCTAAAAGAGAAACCAATGATGGAGAAATTGGAAAAAAAAACAGTGTTAATGTTAATTTTTCAGGTTTTAGTTTCGGTTTGAACCGTTGTTTTTGTTTTTTGCAATCGAAACTGAAACCTAAAAAGAAAAAGTTTGGATCAATCCGAAAATGAAACCAAAAAAATGAACTTTTGAAGGGTTTTACGTTCTAATTTCTCATTTTTTTGTTTTTCTTTAAAACCGAAACTGAAACCTAAAAGAAAAATTAATAACTAAGAAATTGGAAAGAAAACAGTGTAAATATATTTATCTTTTTATGTTTCAGTTTTCATTTGAACCGTTGTTTTTGTTTTTTTGCAATCGAAAGTGACACCTAAAGAGATAAAGTGTGGGTAAAACCGAAACTGAAACCGAAAAAATGAACTTTTCAAGGGTTTTGCGTTCTAATTTGTTGATTTTTGATTTTTCTTCAAAACCGAAACTGAAACCTAAAAGAAAAATTAATAACTAAGAAATTGGAAAAAAAACAGTGTAAATATTAATCTTTTAGGTTTAAGATTCGATTTGAACCTTTCTTTTTGTTTTTTTTGCAATCGAAACTGAAACCTAAAGAGAAAAATTGTAGGGTAAAACCGAAACTAAAACCAAAAAATTAACTTTTGAAGGGTTTTGTGTTCTAATTTTTTGATTTATGGTTTTTCTTCAAAACCGAAACTCAAACCGTAAAGAAAAACCAATAATTATTAAATTTGAAAGAAAACAGCGTAAATATTAATCTTTTAGGTTTCAGTTTCGATTTGAACCGTTGTTTTTGTTTTTTTGCAATCGAAATTGAAACCTTGAAAGAAAAATTCGGGTAAAACCGAAACAAAAAGGAAAAAAATCAGCTTTTGAAGGATTTTACGTTCTAATTTCTTGATTTTTGGTTTTTCTTTAAAACCGAAACGGAAACCTAAAAGAAAAACCAATAACTAAGAAATTGGAAAGAAAATAGTGTAAATATTAATATTTTTTTGATTTCAGTTTGGATTTGAACTGCTGTTTTTGTTTTTTGGCAAGCGAATCTGATACCTAAACAGAAAAAGTGTAGGTAAAACCGAAACTGAAACCAAAAAAATGAATCTTTGAAGGGTTTTTCGTTCTAATTTCTTGACTTGTTCTTTCTTTCTCTTCAACTGGAAACTGAAAGTTTAAGAAAAACCAATAACTAAGAAATTGGAAAGAAAATAGTGTAAATATTAATCTTTTTAGGTTAAAGTTTCGATTTGAACCGTTAATTTTGTTTTTTCGAATCGAAACTGAAACCTAAAGAGAAAAAGTGTGGGTAAAACCGAAACTGAAACAAAAAAATATTTTTTGAAAAGTTTTGCGTTTGAATTTCTTGATTTTCGGTTTTTCTTCAAAACCGAAACTCAATCCTAAAAGGAAAACCAATAACTAAGCGAAACTGAAACGAAAAAATTAACTTTTGAAGGGTTTTACGTTCTAATTTCTCATTTTTTGGTTTTTCTTTAAAACCGAAACTGAAACCTAAAAGAAAAATTAATAACTAAGAAATTGGAAAGAAAACAGTGTAAATATTAATCTTTTTAGGTTTCAGTTTCGATTTGAACCGTTGTTTTTGTTTTTTACAATCGAAACTGGAACCTATAGAGAAAAAGTGATGGTAAAACGGAAAGTGAAACCAAAAAATGAACTTTTGAAAGGTTTTACGTTCAAATTGTTTGATTTTTGGTTTTGTTTTAAAACCGAAACTGACATCTGAAACAAAAACCAATCAATAAGAAATTAGAAAAAAAACAGTGTAAATATTAATCTTTTTAGGTTTCAGTTTCGATTTCAACCGTTTTTTTTGTTTTTTTTTGCAATCGAAACTGAAACCTTAAGAGAAAAAGTGTGGGTAAAACTGAAACTGTAATAAAAAAAATGAATATTTAAGGGTTTTTCGTTCTAATTTCTTGATTTGTTGTTTCTCTTCAACTGAAATTTGAAAGTTTAAGAAAATTTAATAGCTAAGAAATTGGAAAGAAAATAGTGTAAATATTAATCTTTTTAGGTTAAAGTTTCGATTTCAACCGTTGTTTTGTTTTGTTTTGCAATCGAAACTGAAACATTAAGGGAAAAAGTTTTGGTAAAACCGAAACTGATATTTTGAAGGGCTACGTTCTATTTTTTTGATTTTTGGTTTTTCTTCAAAACCGAAACTGAAACCTAAAAGAAAAACCAATAACTAAGGAATTGGAAAGAAAACAGTGTAAATATTAATTTTTTATGTTTCAGTTTCGATTTGAACCGTTGTTTTTGTTTTTTTACAATCGAAACTGAAATCTAAAGAGAAAAAGTGTGGGTAAAACCGAAACTGAAACAAAAAAAAAACTTTTGAAAAGTTTTGCGTTTTAATTTCTTGATTTTCGATTTTTCTTGAAAACCGAAACTAAATCCTAAAAGAAAAACCAATAACTAAGCGAAACTGAAACCAAAAAAATGATTTTTTGAAGGGTTTTACGTTCTAATTTTTTGATTTCTGGTTTGTCTTCAAAACCGAAACTAAATCCTAAAAGATAAACCAATAACTAAGAAATTGGAAAGAAAATAGTGTAAATATATATCTTTTGATGTTTCAGTTTCGATTTGAAACGTTGTTTTTGTATTTTTACAATCGAAACTGAAACCTAAAGAGAAAAAGTGTGGGTAAAATGGAAACTCAAACAAAAAATGAACTTTTAAAGTGTTTTACGTTCCAATTTCTTGATTTTTATTTTTTTAAACCGAAACTGAAACCGGAGAGAAAAATTAATATTGAAGTAATTGGAAAGAAAAAGTGTAAATGTTAATTTTTTTAGGTTTCAATTTCGGTTTGAACCGTTATTTTTGTATTTTGCAAACAAAACTGTAGCTTAAAGAGGAGAAGTTTGGTGAAAACCGAAATTGAAATTAAAAAAAATAACTTTTAAAAGGTTTTACGTCTTAATTTCTTGATTTTTGGTTTTTCTGTAAAACCAAAACTGAAACCTAAAAGAGAAACCAATGATGGAGAAATTGGAAAAAAAAACAGTGTGAATGTTAATTTTTCAGGTTTTAGTTTCGGTTTGAACCGTTGTTTTTGTTTTTTGCAATCGAAACTGAAACCTAAAAAGAAAAAGTTTGGATCAATCCGAAAATGAAACCAAAAAAATGAACTTTTGAAGGGTTTTACGTTCTAATTTCTCATTTTTTGGTTTTTCTTTAAAACCGAAACTGAAACCTAAAAGAAAAATTAATAACTAATTAATTGGAAAGAAAACAGTGTAAATATTAATCTTTTTAGGTTTCAGTTTCGATTTGAACCGTTGTTTTTGTTTTTTACAATCGAAACTGGAACCTATAGAGAAAAAGTGATGGTAAAACCGAAACTGAAACCAAAAAATGAACTTTTGAAAGGTTTTACGTTCAAATTGTGTGATTTTTGGTTTTCTTTTAAAACCGAAACTGACATCTGAAACAAAAACCAATCAATAAGAAATTAGAAAAAAAACAGTGTAAATATTAATCTTTTTAGGTTTAAGATTCGATTTGAACCATTGTTTTTGTTTTTTTTTAAAATCGAAACTGGAACCTATAGAGAAAAAGTGATGGTAAAACAGAAACTGAAACCAAAAAATGAACTTTTGAAAGGTTTCACGTTCAAATTGTTTGATTTTTGGTTTTGTTTTAAAACCGAAACTGACATATAAAACAAAAACCAATCAATAAGAAATTAGAAAAAAAAACAGTGTAAATATTAATCTTTTTAGGTTTCAGTTTCGATTTCAACAGTTTTTTTTGTTTTTTTTTGCAATCGAAACTGAAACCTTAAGAGAAAAAGTGTGGGTAAAACTGAAACTGTAATAAAAAAATGAATATTTAAGGGTTTTTCGTTCTAATTTCTTGATTTGTTGTTTCTCTTCAACTAAAATTTGAAAGTTTAAGAAAATTTAATAGCTAAGAAATTGGAAAGAAAATAGTGTAAATATTAATCTTTTTAGGTTAAAGTTTCGATTTGAACCGTTGTTTTGTTTTGTTTTGCAATCGAAACTGAAACATTAAGGGAAAAAGTTTTGGTAAAACCGAAACTGATATTTTGAAGGGCTACGTTCTATTTTTTTGATTTTTCGTTTTTCTTCAAAACCGAAACTGAAACCTAAAAGAAAAACCAATAACTAAGGAATTAGAAAGAAAACAGTGTAAATATTAATTTTTTATGTTTCAGTTTCGATTTAAACCGTTGTTTTTGTTTTTTTACAATCGAAACTGAAATCTAAAGAGAAAAATGTGGGTAAAACCGAAACTGAAACAAAAAAAAAACTTTTGAAAAGTTTTGCGTTTTAATTTCTTGATTTTCGATTTTTCTTGAAAACCGAAACTAAATCCTAAAAGAAAAACCAATAACTAAGCGAAACTGAAACCAAAAAAATGATTTTTTGAAGGGTTTTACGTTCTAATTTTTTGATTTCTGGTTTGTCTTCAAAACCGAAACTAAATCCTAAAAGAAAAACCAATAACTAAGAAATTGGAAAGAAAATAGTGTAAATATATATCTTTTGATGTTTCAGTTTCGATTTGAAACGTTGTTTTTGTATTTTTACAATCGAAACTGAAACCTAAAGAGAAAAAGTGTGGGTAAAATGGAAACTGAAACAAAAAATGAACTTTTAAAGTGTTTTGCGTTCCAATTTCTTGATTTTTGTTTTTTTTTTAAACCGAAACTGAAACCGGAGAGAAAAATTAATATTGATGTAATTGGAAAGAAAAAGTATAAATGTTAATTTTTTTAGGTTTCAATTTCGGTTTGAACCGTTATTTTTGTATTTTGCAAACAAAACTGTAGCTTAAGGAGGAGAAGTTTGGTGAAAACCGAAATTGAAATTAAAAAAAATAACTTTTAAAAGGTTTTACGTCTTAATTTCTTGATTTTTGGTTTTTCTGTAAAACCAAAACTGAAACCTAAAAGAGAAACCAATGATGGAGAAATTGGAAAAAAAAACAGTGTGAATGTTAATTTTTCAGGTTTTAGTTTCGGTTTGAACCGTTGTTTTTGTTTTTTGCAATCGAAACTGAAACCTAAAAAGAAAAAGTTTGGATCAATCCGAAAATGAAACCAAAAAATGAACTTTTGAAGGGTTTTACGTTCTAATTTCTCATTTTTTGGTTTTTCTTTAAAACCGAAACTGAAACCTAAAAGAAAAATTAATAACTAAGAAATTGGAAAGAAAACAGTGTAAATATTAATCTTTTTAGGTTTTAGTTTCGATTTGAACCGTTGTTTTTGTTTTTTAAAATCGAAACTGGAACCTATAGAGAAAAAGTGATGGTAAAACGGAAACTGAAACCAAAAAATGAACTTTTGAAAGGTTTCACGTTCAAATTGTTTGATTTTTGGTTCTGTTTTAAAACCGAAACTGACATATAAAACAAAAACCAATCAATAAGAAATTAGAAAAAAAAACAGTGTAAATATTAATCTTTTTAGGTTTCAGTTTCGATTTCAACCGTTTTTTTGTTTTTTTTTGCAATCGAAACTGAAACCTTAAGAGAAAAAGTGTGGGTAAAACTGAAACTGTAATAAAAAAAATGAATATTTAAGGGTTTTTCGTTCTAATTTCTTGATTTGTTGTTTCTCTTCAACTGAAATTTGAAAGTTTAAGAAAATTTAATAGCTAAGAAATTGGAAAGAAAATAGTGTAAATATTAATCTTTTTAGGTTAAAGTTTCGATTTGAACCGTTGTTTTGTTTTGTTTTGCAATCGAAACTGAAACATTAAGGGAAAAAGTTTTGGTAAAACCGAAACTGATATTTTGAAGGGCTACGTTCTATTTTTTTGATTTTTGGTTTTTCTTCAAAACCGAAACTGAAACCTAAAAGAAAAACCAATAACTAAGGAATTAGAAAGAAAACAGTGTAAATATTAATTTTTTATGTTTCAGTTTCGATTTGAACCGTTGTTTTTGTTTTTTTACAATCGAAACTGAAATCTAAAGAGAAAAAGTGTGGGTAAAACCGAAACTGAAACAAAAAAAAAACTTTTGAAAAGTTTTGCGTTTTAATTTCTTGATTTTCGATTTTTCTTGAAAACCGAAACTAAATCCTAAAAGAAAAACCAGTAACTAAGCGAAACTGAAACCAAAAAAATGATTTTTTGAAGGGTTTTACGTTCTAATTTTTTGATTTCTGGTTTGTCTTCAAAACCGAAACTAAATCCTAAAAGATAAACCAATAACTAAGGAATTGGAAAGAAAATAGTGTAAATATATATCTTTTGATGTTTCAGTTTCGATTTGAAACGTTGTTTTTGTATTTTTACAATCGAAACTGAAACCTAAAGAGAAAAAGTGTGGGTAAAATGGAAACTCAAACAAAAAATGAACTTTTAAAGTGTTTTACGTTCCAATTTCTTGATTTTTATTTTTTTAAACCGAAACTGAAACCGGAGAGAAAAATTAATATTGAAGTAATTGGAAAGAAAAAGTGTAAATGTTAATTTTTTTAGGTTTCAATTTCGGTTTGAACCGTTATTTTTGTATTTTGCAAACAAAACTGTAGCTTAAAGAGGAGAAGTTTGGTGAAAACCGAAACTGAAACCTAAAAGAAAAACCAATAACTAAGGAATTGGAAAGAAAACAGTGTAAATATTAATTTTTTATGTTTCAGTTTCGATTTGAACCGTTGTTTTTGTTTTTTTACAATCGAAACTGAAATCTAAAGAGAAAAGTGTGGGTAAAACCGAAACTGAAACAAAAAAAAAACTTTTGAAAAGTTTTGCGTTTTAATTTCTTGATTTTCGATTTTTCTTGAAAACCGAAACTAAATCCTAAAAGAAAAACCAATAACTAAGCGAAACTGAAACCTAAAGAGAAAAAGTGTGGGTAAAATGGAAACTCAAACAAAAAATGAACTTTTAAAGTGTTTTACGTTCCAATTTCTTGATTTTTATTTTTTTTAAACCGAAACTGAAACCGGAGAGAAAAATTAATATTGAAGTAATTGGAAAGAAAAAGTGTAAATGTTAATTTTTTTAGGTTTCAATTTCGGTTTGAACCGTTATTTTTGTATTTTGCAAACAAAACTGTAGCTTAAAGAGGAGAAGTTTTGTGAAAACCGAAATTGAAATTAAAAAAAATAACTTTTAAAAGGTTTTACGTCTTAATTTCTTGATTTTTGGTTTTTCTGTAAAACCAAAACTGAAACCTAAAAGAGAAACCAATGATGGAGAAATTGGAAAAAAAACAGTGTTAATGTTAATTTTTCAGGTTTTAGTTTCGGTTTGAACCGTTGTTTTTGTTTTTTGCAATCGAAACTGAAACCTAAAAAGAAAAAGTTTGGATCAATCCGAAAATGAAACCAAAAAAATGAACTTTTGAAGGGTTTTACGTTCTAATTTCTCATTTTTTGGTTTTTCTTTAAAACCGAAACTGAAACCTAAAAGAAAAATTAATAACTAAGAAATTGGAAAGAAAACAGTGTAAATATTAATCTTTTTAGGTTTTAGTTTCGATTTGAACCGTTGTTTTTGTTTTTTAAAATCGAAACTGGAACCTATAGAGAAAAAGTGATGGTAAAACGGAAACTGAAACCAAAAAATGAACTTTTGAAAGGTTTTACGTTCAAATTGTTTGATTTTTGGTTTTGTTTTAAAACCGAAACTGACATCTGAAACAAAAACCAATCAATCAGAAATTAGAAAAAAAACAGTGTAAATATTAATCTTTTTAGGTTTAAGATTCGATTTGAACCGTTGTTTTTGTTTTTTTTTGCAATCGAAACTGAAATCTTAAGAGAAAAAAGGGTGGTAAAACCGAAACTATAACCAAAAAAATGAACTTTTGAAGGTTTTTACTTTCTTCTTTCTTGATTTATGGTTTCTCTTAAAAATCAAAACTGAAACATAAAAAAACCAATAACTAAGAAATTGGAAAGAAAAAAGTGTAAATATTAATCATTTAGGTTTAAGATTCGATTTGAACCGTTGTTTTTGTTTTTTTGCAATCGAAACTGAAACCTAAAGAGAAAATTTGTAGGGTAAAACCGAAACTAAAACCAAAAAATTAACTTTTGAAGGGTTTTGTGTTCTAATTTTTTGATTTATGGTTTTTCTTCAAAACCGAAACTCAAACCGTAAAGAAAAACCAATAATTATTAAATTTGAAAGAAAACAGCGTAAATATTAATCTTTTAGATTTCAGTTTCGATTTGAACCGTTGTTTTTATTTTTTTGCAATCGAAATTGAAACCATGAAAGAAAAATTCGGGTAAAACCGAAACAAAAAGCAAAAAAAAGAACTTTTGAAGGATTTTACGTTCTAATTTCTTGATTTCTGGTTTTTCTTCAAAACCGAAACGGAAACCTAAAAGAAAAACCAATAACTAAGAAATTGGAAAGAAAATAGTGTAAATATTAATATTTTTTTGGTTTCAGTTTGGATTTGAACTGCTGTTTTTGTTTTTTGGCAAGCGAATCTGAAACCTAAACAGAAAAAGTGTAGGTAAAACCGAAACTGACACCAAAAAAATGAATCTTTGAAGGGTTTTTCGTTCTAATTTCTTGACTTGTTCTTTCTCTTCAACTCGAAACTAGAAGTTTAAGAAAAAACCAATAACTAAGAAATTGGAAAGAAAATAGTGTAAATATTAATCTTTTTAGGTTAAAGTTTCGATTTGAACAGTTGTTTTTGTTTTTTTGCAATCGAAACTGAAACCTTAAGAGAAAAAGTGTTGGTAAAACCGAAACTGAAATTTTTAAGGGTTACGTTCTAATTTCTTGATTTTTGGTTTTTGTTCAAATTCGAAACTGAAACGTAAAAGAAAAACAAATAACTAATATATTGGAAAGAAAACAGTGTAAATATTAATCTTTTTAGGTTTAAGTTTCGATTTGAACCGTTGTTTTTGTTTTTTGCAAAGGAAAGAGAAACCTAAAGAAAAAAAGTGTGTAAAACCGAAACTGAAATAAAAAAATTAACTTTTGAAGGGTTTTACGTTCTAATTTTTTGATTTTTTGTTTTTTTTTTCAAAACGGAAACTGAAATCTAAAAAAAAAACCAATTACTAAGAATGTGGAAAGAAAACAGTGTAAATATTATTCTTTTTAGGGTTGAGTTTCGATTTGAACCCTTGCTTTTGTTTTTTGCAATCGAAACTGAAACTCAAAGAATAACAAATAAAAAATTGGAAAGAAAACAGTGTAAATATTAATCTTTTGATGTTTTAGTTTCGATTTGAAACGTTGTTTTTGTATTTTTACAATCGAAACTGAAACCTAAGAGCAAAAGTGTAGATAAAGAAGAAAATGAAAGCAAAAAATTAACTTTTGAAAAGTTTTACGTTCTATTTTTTTGATTTTTGGTTTGTCTTCAAAACCGAAACTGAATCCTAAAAGAAAAATTAATAACTAAGAAATTGGAAAGAAAACAGTGTAAATATTAATCTTTTTAGGTTTCAGTTTCGATTTGAACCGTTGTTTTTGTTTTTTACAATCGAAACTGGAACCTATAGAGAAAAAGTGATGGTAAAACGGAAACTGAAACCAAAAAATGAACTTTTGAAAGGTTTTACGTTCAAATTGTGTGATTTTTGGTTTTGTTTTAAAACCGAAACTGACATCTGAAACAAAAACCAATCAATAAGAAATTAGAAAAAAAACAGTGTAAATATTAATCTTTTTAGGTTTAAGATTCGATTTGAACCGTTGTTTTTGTTTTTTTATACAATCGAAACTGGAACCTTTAGAGAAAAAGTGATGGTAAAACAGAAACTGAAACCAAAAAATGAACTTTTGAAATGTTTCACGTTCAAATTGTTTGATTTTTGGTTTTGTTTTAAAACCGAAACTGACATATAAAACAAAAACCAATCAATAAGAAATTAGAAAAAAAAACAGTGTAAATATTAATCTTTTTAGGTTTCAGTTTCGATTTCAACCGTTTTTTTTGTTTTTTTTTGCAATCGAAACTGAAATCTAAAGAGAAAAAGTGTAGGTAAAACCGAAACTGAAACAAAAAAAAAACTTTTGAAAAGTTTTGCGTTTTAATTTCTTGAATTTCAATTTTTTGTGAAAACCGAAACTAAATCCTAAAAGAAAAACCAATAACTAAGCGAAACTGAAACCAAAAAAATGATTTTTTGAAGGGTTTTACGTTCTAATTTTTTGATTTCTGGTTTGTCTTCAAAACCGAAACTAAATCCTAAAAGAAAAACCAATAACTAAGAAATTGGAAAGAAAATAGTGTAAATATATATCTTTTGATGTTTCAGTTTCGATTTGAAACGTTGTTTTTGTATTTTTACAATCGAAACTGAAACCTAAAGAGAAAAAGTGTGGGTAAAATGGAAACTCAAACAAAAAATGAACTTTTAAAGTGTTTTACGTTCCAATTTCTTGATTTTTATTTTTTTTAAACCGAAACTGAAACCGGAGAGAAAAATTAATATTGAAGTAATTGGAAAGAAAAAGTGTAAATGTTAATTTTTTTAGGTTTCAATTTCGGTTTGAACCGTTATTTTTGTATTTTGCAAACAAAACTGTAGCTTAAAGAGGAGAAGTTTGGTGAAAACCGAAATTAAAATTAAAAAAAATAACTTTTAAAAGGTTTTACGTCTTAATTTCTTGATTTTTGGTTTTTCTGTAAAACCAAAACTGAAACCTAAAAGAGAAACCAATGATGGAGAAATTGGAAAAAAAAACAGTGTTAATGTTAATTTTTCAGGTTTTAGTTTCGGTTTGAACCGTTGTTTTTGTTTTTTGCAATCGAAACTGAAACCTAAAAAGAAAAAGTTTGGATCAATCCGAAAATGAAACCAAAAAAATGAACTTTTGAAGGGTTTTACGTTCTAATTTCTCATTTTTTGGTTTTTCTTTAAAACCGAAACTGAAACCTAAAAGAAAAATTAATAACTAAGAAATTGGAAAGAAAACAGCGTAAATATTAATCTTTTAGGTTTCAGTTTCGATTTGAACCGTTGTTTTTGTTTTTTTGCAATCGAAATTGAAACCTTGAAAGAAAAATTCGGGTAAAACCGAAACAAAAAGGAAAAAAATCAGCTTTTGAAGGATTTTACGTTCTAATTTCTTGATTTTTGGTTTTTCTTTAAAACCGAAACGGAAACCTAAAAGAAAAACCAATAACTAAGAAATTGGAAAGAAAATAGTGTAAATATTAATATTTTTTTGATTTCAGTTTGGATTTGAACTGCTGTTTTTGTTTTTTGGCAAGCGAATCTGATACCTAAACAGAAAAAGTGTAGGTAAAACCGAAACTGAAACCAAAAAAATGAATGTTTGAAGGGTTTTTCGTTCTAATTTCTTGACTTGTTCTTTCTCTTCAACTCGAAACTAGAAGTTTAAGAAAAAACCAATAACTAAGAAATTGGAAAGAAAATAGTGTAAATATTAATCTTTTTAGGTTAAAGTTTCGATTTGAACCGTTGTTTTTGTTTTTTTGCAATCGAAACTGAAACCTTAAGAGAAAAAGTGTTGGTAAAACCGAAACTGAAATTTTTAAGGGTTACGTTCTAATTTCTTGATTTTTGGTTTTTGTTCAAATTCGAAACTGAAACGTAAAAGAAAAACAAATAACTAATATATTGGAAAGAAAACAGTGTAAATATTAATCTTTTTAGGTTTAAGTTTCGATTTGAACCGTTGTTTTTGTTTATTTGCAATCGAAACTGAAACCTAAAGAGAAAAAGTGTGGGTAAAACTGAAACTGTAATCAAAAATAATTAACTTTTCAAGGGTTTTGCGTTCTAATTTTTTGATTTTTTGTTTTTTTTTTCAAAACGGAAACTGAAATCTAAAAAAAAAACCAATTACTAAGAATGTGGAAAGAAAACAGTGTAAATATTATTCTTTTTAGGGTTCAGTTTCGATTTGAACCATTGTTTATGTTTTTTGCAATCGAAACTGAAACTCAAAGAATAACAAATAAAAAATTGGAAAGAAAACAGTGTAAATATTAATCTTTTGATGTTTTAGTTTCGATTTGAAACGTTGTTTTTGTATTTTTACAATCGAAACTGAAACCTAAGAGCAAAAGTGTGGGTAAAGAAGAAAATGAAAGCAAAAAATTAACTTTTGAAGGTTTTTGCGTTCTAATATTTTGATTTTTGTTTTTTCTTCAAAACCAAAACTAAATCCTAAAAGAAAAACCAATAACTAAGAAATTGGAAAGAAAACAGTATAAATATTAATGTTTTTATGTTTCAGTTTCGATTTGAATCGTTGTTTTTCTTTTCTAAAGAGAAAAAGTGTGGGTAAAACCGAAATTGAAACAAAAAAAATTAACTTTCGAAGGGTTTTACGTTCTAATTTTTTGATTTTTTGTTTTTTTTCAAAACGGAAACTGAAACCCTAAAAAAAACCAATAACTAAGAATGTGGAAAGAAAACAGTGTAAATATTATTCTTTTTAAGTTTCAGTTTCGATTTGAACCCTTGTTTTTGTTTTTTTGCAATCGAAATTGAAACTCAAAGAATAACAAATAAAAAATTGGAAAGAAAACAGTGTAAATATTAATCTTTTGATGTTTCAGTTTCGATTTGAAACGTTGTTTTTGTATTTTTACAATCGAAACTTAAACCTAAGAGAAAAAGTGTGGGTAAAAAAGAAAATGAAAGCAAAAAATTAACTTTTGAAGGTTTTTGCGTTCTAATATTTTGATTTTTGGTTTTTTTTCAAAACCAAAACTAAATCTCAAAGAAAAACCAATAACTAAGAAATTGGAAAGAAAACAGTATAAATATTAATCTTTAAGGTTTCAGTTTCGATTTGAACCGTTGTTTTTGTTTTTTCGAATCGAAACTGAAACCTAAAGAGAAAAAGTGTTGGTAAAACCGAAACTGAAACAAAAAAATATTTTTTTAAAAGTTTTGCGTTTGAATTTCTTGATTTTCGGTTTTTCTTCAAAACCGAAACTCAATCCTAAAAGGAAAACCAATAACTAAGCGAAACTGAAACGAAAACATTAACTTTTGAAGGGTTTTACGTTCTAATTTTTTGATTTCTGGTTTGTCTTCAAAACCGAAACTAAATCCTAAAAGAAAAACCAATAACTAAGAAATTGGAAAGAAAATAGTGTAAATATATATCTTTTGATGTTTCAGTTTCGATTTGAACTGCTGTTTTTAACCTTAAGAGAAAAATTGTAGGGTAAAACCGAAACTAAAACCAAAAAATTAACTTTTGAAGGGTTTTGAGTTCTAATTTCTTGATTTATGGTTTTTCTTCAAAACCGAAACTGAAACCTAAAAGAAAAACCAATAATTCGGAAATTGGAAAGAAAACAGTGTAAATATTAATCTTTTAGGTTTAAGATTCGATTTGAACCGTTGTTTTTGTTTTTTTGCATTCGAAACTGAAACCTAAAGAGAAAAATTGTAGGGTAAAACCGAAACTAAAACCAAAAAATTAACTTTTGAAGGGTTTTGAGTTCTAATTTCTTGATTTATGGTTTTTTCTTCAAAACCGAAACTGAAACCTAAAAGAAAAACCAATAATTCGGAAATTGGAAAGAAAACAGTGTAAATATTAATCTTTTATGTTTAAGATTCGATTTGAACCGTTGTTTTTGTTTTTTTGCATTCGAAACTGAAACCTAAAGAGAAAAATTGTAGGGTAAAACCGAAACTAAAACCAAAAAATTAACTTTTGAAGGGTTTTGAGTTCTAATTTCTTGATTTATGGTTTTTCTTCCAAACCGAAACTGAAACCTTAAAGAAAAACCAATAATTATTAAATTTGAAAGAAAACAGTGTAAATATTAATCTTTTAGGTTTCAGTTTCGATTTGAACCGTTGTTTTTGTTTTTTTGCAATCAAAATTGAAACCTTGAAAGAAAAATTCGGGTAAAACCGAAACAAAAAGCAAAAAAAATGAACTTTTGAAGACTTTTACGTTCTAATTTCTTGATTTTTGGTTTTTCTTCAAAATCGAAACGGAAACCTAAAAGAAAAACCAATATCTAAGAAATCGGAAAGAAAACAGTGTAAATATTAATATTTTTTTGGTTTCAGTTTGTATTTGAACTGCTGTTTTTGTTTTGTGGCAAGCGAATCTGAAACCTAAACAGAAAAAGTGTAGGTAAAACCGAAACTGAAACCAAAAAAATGAATATTTGAAGGGTTTTTCGTTCTAATTTCTTGATTTGTTCTTTCTCTTCAACTCGAAACTGAAAGTTTTAGAAAAACCAATAAATAAGAAATTGGAAAGAAAATAGTGTAAATATTAATCTTTTTAGGTTAAAGTTTCGATTTGAACCGTTGTTTTGTTTGGTTTTGCAATCGAAACTGAAACCTTAAGAGAAAAAGTGTTGGTAAAATAGAAACTGAAATTTTGAAGGGTTACGTTCTAATTTTTTGATTTTTGGTTTTTCTTCAAAACCGAAACTGAAACCTAAAAAAAAAAAACAATAACTAAGGAATTGGAAAGAAAACAGTGTAA
This sequence comes from Carcinoscorpius rotundicauda, assembly GCA_011833715.1. NCBI lineage: Eukaryota > Metazoa > Arthropoda > Merostomata > Xiphosura > Limulidae > Carcinoscorpius > Carcinoscorpius rotundicauda. The sequence continues at coordinate 34,269,062 of CM022401.1, forward strand.
ATATTAATCTTTTTATGTTTTAGTTTTGATTTGAACCGTTGTTGTTTTTTTTTGGAATCGAAAGTGACACCTAAAGAGTTAAAGTGTGGGTAAAACCGAAACTGAAACCAAAAAATGAACTTTTCAAGGGTTTTGCGTTCTAATTTGTTGATTTTTGATTTTTCTTCAAAACCGAAACTGAAACCTTAAAGAAAAACCAATAATTATTAAATTTGAAAGAAAACAGTGTAAATATTAATCTTTAAAGTTTCAGTTTCGATTTGAACCGTATTTTTTGTTTTTTTGCAATCGAAACTGAAATCTTAAAAGAAAAATTCAGGTAAAACCGAAACAAAAATCAAAAAAATAAACTTTTGAAGGATTTTACGTTCTAATTTCTTGATATTTGGTTTTTTTTGAAAACCGAAACTTAAACCTAAAAGAAAAACCAATAAATGAAAATTGGAAAGAAAATAGTGTAAATATTAATCTTATTAGGTTTAAGTTTCGATTTGAACCGTTGTTTTTGTTTCTTTGCAATCGAAACTGAAACCTTAAGAGAAAAAGTGTTGGTAAAACCGAAACTGAAATTTTTAAGGGTTACGTTCTAATTTCTTGATTTTTGGTTTTTCTTCAAATTCGAAACTGAAACGTAAAAGAAAAACAAATAACTAATATATTGGAAAGAAAACAGTGTAAATACAGTAGTCCCCCTCACATACGACCGACCTATCAGCCACAGAAAAAAAGTCGTATCTGCGGGGGGTCGTTATTGAGAGGGAATCTTCAAAAATTGCTCTGACAGGTAATCCACAGTGATCAACCCAGGCAAAGATTGAAAGAATGCCATCGTAATGAACCTGCTGACATACGCCGATACGGTCGTACCGACATTGTTGGTATTTTGAATATCAGCAGCAAATTAATGTTGTTTTATTATTCTGATAAAAATAAATTGCATAATGCTCCTAGTATACATGTTGAAATAGAATAAATAAACAAAACTACTTTTAATTGTGTTCATGATTTTCCCCAGCTTTTCACACAAAGAATGCTGCGACTGTTTCTCAAACTTCCCAACTTCCGATCTCTTTGTAATTTGCGAACATAGAAATAAAAGAAGCGCAAAATTGAATGTTCATGATTTATTCTATAAAAACGGAAGCAATATAAACATGATACATGAATATCAATAACAAAAACATTATATACATGTAGTAAAAAAATCTTGAAGCTTTGATTGCTTTGTGCAAGTAGCCATCTGTGTGGAGATATTCAGTAGTCCAGCTGTTGCAATGTTGAAGAGCTCCATGTTGTTTGTTGCAAGGGCCCTGTCTCTAATCTCCTCAAAGTACGTTGCTGCTGTGTTTGCCGAAATGATAGGTTTTTCGACTGGTTCTGGCTCGTCATTCTCGTCATCTTTGGTGTCTGTAGTGGGTGTTGTTTCTGTGGGTGTTGCTGTGGCGACTATGTCTTCGTCACAGTTCACAAAGTCCTCCCATGACGTCTCACTGAGCAGTTGCTCGATGCCTGTAGGGACATCATTACTGCTGTCTGGAGTGGTTTCTGGTGAGTCTGCAGTACCGAAACGAAACCCACAATGGGCAAAGCATTTCTGTATGGTCTCTGGCTGAACACAATCCCAGGCATATTTCAGCCAAGAGATCGCATCCAGCACAGTAACTTGGCGAGCCAGGTCAGAGGCGTTGTCTGCATCTTCCATCTTCAGGAGGATATGGCGAAGTAGTTTTTTCCTGTAGAGTGCTTTCACAGCCCTTATGATGCCAGCATCACAAGGTTGAAGGTGTGAAGTACAGTTGGGTGGCAGAAAGACCACTTTAATGTGGGATAGAGTCATGGGTGGGTGCGCAGAACAATTGTCAACAAACAACAGAATGTTACGTTTCTGCAGCGTCATCTTGTTGTTCAATTTTTGTAGCCAGTCCTTAAAGATTGCAGACGTCATCCATGCTCGTTTGTTGGCGTGATAGTGAACAGGTAGCGACGATATAGCATATCCCCGGAAACATCGAGGATTCGCAGCCCGCCCAATCACAAGAGGTGTCAGCTTCTCTCCTGTTAGCAGAACAGCCCAACAGCACAGAGATTCTCTCTTTGGAGTTTTTGCCGCCGGTACACTGGTCGCCTCGAATGACCTGCGATCGAATTGGCAGAGCACGGTAAAAGAGGCCAGTCTCATCGGCATTAAAAATGTCACTGAGACTGTACCCCTGACAGATGCCCTCCAGTCGATCACGCCAGTCCTGGACAGTCTCCATATCGACAGCTGCGCCCTCACCACTGAGGATGGCACAGGATATGTTATGTCGTTTCTGGAATCTATCCAGCCATCCATTTGAAGCATTAAAGCCATCCAGACCAAGCTCCATAGAAACGACGACAGCCTTTTCCTGGATCAGCTTGCCTGAAACTGGAATGTGTTTAGCCCTGGCATCACAAAACCACTCAAAAACACGTTCGTTTAGTTCATGAAATTCTGTTTTGCGAACTTTTGTCAACTTCATCTTGGCATTAGAGCCACTATCCCATAGTGCCAGGATCTTAGCTTTGTCAGCTACAATTGTCTGTATCTGGGTTTTTCCAACCTCCATTTCCTTTGCAATATGCAAACATTTTGCCCCTTTGTCATGTTTTTTAATGACCTCCACCTTCTGCTCCAGAGTAAGATGCTTTCGTTTTCCTTGTGGCATTGTTATCGAATTTCGAGTGCATTAAGCAAGTGATTTACAATTGGAAAATACACAACCCTATTTATACAATGACTGTTCATTAATTACAAACATCGACTACTTGTCGAGAATTGCTCATGTCAAGATGCACATCACTGGTTCGCTCGAGAAAACTCGGACCAATGCATCTGATTGGCTAATATGAATCACGTGACTATTAATTGCGCAATCTTTTACAGTTTTCATTCAGATACAAATCTGCTGGTGTATTTTATTGTTTATAGCAAGTAAACTAGTTCTTTTGTCACACCAATTCGGCAATCGATAATGACTGCTGATGCAAAAAGTCTTTATAGAGGGGTCGATACCGGGTTTTTTTTACTAAATAACAGTCGTAAGTCGCATCTACGGGGTGTCGTTGTTGAGGGGTCACATTCAATGCCAAGTCGGTGCGTGCACAGAAAAAAAGTCTTATGTGCGGGGAAGTCGTTCTAGAGGGGTGTCGCATGTGAGGGGGACTACTGTATTAATGTTTTTATGTTTCAGTTTCGATTTGAATCGTTGTTTTTGTATTCTAAAGAGAAAAAGTGTGGGTAAAACCGAAATTGAAACGAAAAAAATTAACTTTCGAAGGGTTTTACGTTCTAATTTTTTGATTTTTTGTTTCTCTTCAACTCGAAACTGAAAGTTTAAGAAAAACCAATAACTAAGAAATACGAAAGAAAATAGTGTAAATATTAATCTTTTTAGGTTTAAGTTTCGATTTGAACCGTTGTATTTGTTTTTCTGCAATCGAAACTGAAACCTTAAGAGAAAAAGTTTTGGTAAAACCGAAACTAAAATTTTGAAGGGTTACGTTCTAGTTTTTTTATTTTTGGTTTTTCTTCAAAACCGAAAGTGAAACCTGAAAAAAAACCAATAATTCGGAAATTGGAAAGAAAACAGTGTAAATATTAATCTTTTTATGTTTCAGTTTTGATTTGAACCGTTGTTTTTGTTTTTTTGCAATCGAATGTGACACCTAAAGAGTTAAAGTGTGGGTAAAACCGAAACTGAAACCAAAAAAATGAACTTTTCAAGAGTTTTGGGTTCTAATTTGTTGATTTTTGATTTTCTTCAAAACAGAAACTGAAACCTTAAAGAAAAACCAATAATTATTAAATTTGAAAGAAAACAGTGTAAATATTAATCTTTAAGGCTTCAGTTAGATTTGAACCGTTGTTTTTGTTTTTTTGCAATCGAAACTGAAATCTTGAAAGAAAAATACGGGTAAAACCGAAACTAATAGCAAAAAAATGAACTATTGAAGGATTTTACGTTCTAATTTCTTGATTTTTGGTTTTTCTTGAAAACAGAAACTTAAACCTAAAAGAAAAACCAATAAATGAAAATTGGAAAGAAAATAGTGTAAATATTAATCTTATTAGGTTTAAGTTTCGATTTGAACCGTTGTTTTTGTTTCTTTGCAATCGAAACTGAAACCTTAAGAGAAAAAGTGTTGGTAAAACCGAAACTGAAATTTTGAAGGGTTACGTTCTATTTTTTTGATTTTTGTTTTTTTTTCAAAACCGAAACTGAAACCTAAAAGAAAAACCAATAACTAAGGAATTGGAAAGAAAACAGTGTAAATATTAATCTTTTTATGTTTCAGTTTCGGTTTAAATCGTTGTTGTTTTTTTTGCAATCGAACATGAAATCTAAAGAGAAAAAGTGTGGGTAAAACCGAAACTGAAACAAAAAATGAACTTTTGAAAAGTTTTGCGTTTTAATTTCTTGATTTTCGGTTTTTCTTCAAAACCGAAACTAAATCCTAAAAGAAAAACCAATAACTAAGCGAAACTGAAACCAAAAAAATGAACTTTGGAAGGGTTTTACGTTCTAATTTTTTGATTTTTGGTTTGTCTTCAAAACTGAAACTAAATCCCAAAAGAAAAACCAATAACTAAGAAATTGGAAAGAAAATAGTGTAAATATATATCTTTTGAAGTTTCAGTTTCGATTTGAAACGCTTTTTTTGTATTTTTATAATCGAAACTGAAACCTAAAGAGAAAAAGTGTGGGTAAAATGGAAACTGAAACAAAAAATGAACTTTTAAAGGGTTTTGCGTTCCAATTTCTTGATTTTTTTTTTAAACCGAAACTGAAACCGGAGAGAAAAATTAATATTGAAGTAATTGGAAAGAAAAAGTGTAAACGTTAATTTTTTTAGGTTTGAATTTCGGTTTGAACCGTTATTTTTGTATTTTGCAAACAAAACCGTAGCTTAAGGAGGAGAAGTTTGGGGAAAACCGAAACTGAAATTTAAAAAAATAACTTTTAAAAGGTTTTACGTCTTAATTTCTTGATTTTTGGTTTTTCTGTAAAACCAAAACTGAAACCTAAAAGAGAAACCAATGATGGAGAAATTGGAAAGAAAAACAGTGTAAATGTTAATTTTTTAGGTTTCAGTTTCGGTTTGAACCGTTGTTTTTGTTTTTTGCAATCGAAACTGAAACCTAAAAAGAAAAAGTTTGTATCAATCCGAAAATGAAACCAAAAAAATGAACTTTTGAAGGGTTTTACGTTCTAATTTCTCATTTTTTGGTTTTTCTTTAAAACCGAAACTGAAACCTAAAAGAAAAATTAATAACTAATTAATTGGAAAGAAAACAGTGTAAATATTAATCTTTTTAGGTTTCAGTTTCGATTTGAACAGTTTTTGTTTTGTTTTTACAATCGAAACTGGAACCTATAGAGAAAATGTGTGGGTAAAACTGAAACTGTAATAAAAAAAATGAATATTTAAGGGTTTTTGTTCTAATTTCTTGATTTGTTGTTTCTCTTCACCTCGACACTGAAAGTTTAAGAAAAACCAATAACTAAGAAATTGGAAAGAAAATAGTGTAAATATTAATCTTTTTAGGTTTAAGTTTCGATTTGAACCGTTGTATTTGTTTTTCTGCAATCGAAACTGAAACCTTAAGAGAAAAAGTTTTGGTAAAACCGAAACTGAAATTTTAAAGGGTTACGTTCTAATTTTTTGATTTTTGGTTTTTCTTCAAATTCGAAACTGAAACCTAAAAAAAAACCCAATAACTGAGGAATTGGAAAGAAAACAGTGTAAATATTAATCTTTTTAGGTTTAAGTTTCGATTTGAACCGTTGTTTTTGTTTATTTGCAATCGAAACTGAAACCTTAAGAGAAAAAGTTTTGGTAAAACCGAAACTGAAATTTTAAAGGGTTACGTTATAATTTTTTGATTTTTGGTTTTTCTTCAAATTCGAAACTGAAACCTGAAAAAAAACCAATAATTTGGAAATTGGAAAGAAAACAGTGTAAATATTAATCTTTTGATGTTTAAGTTTCGATTTGAAACGTTGTTTTTGTATTTTTACAATCGAAACTGAAACCTAAGAGAAAAATGGTAGGTAAAAAAGAAAATAAATGCAAAAAATTAACTTTTGAAGGTTTTTGCGTTCTAATATTTTGATTTTTTGTTTTTCTTCAAAACCAAAACTAAATCCTAAAAGAAAAACCAATAACTAAGAAATTGGAAAGAAAACAGTATAAATATTAATCTTTAAGGTTTCAGTTTCGATATGAACCGTTGTTTTTCTTTTTTCGAATCGAAACTGAAACCTAAAGAGAAAAAGTGTGGGTAAAACCGAAACTGAAACAAAAAAATATTTTTTGAAAAGTTTTGCGTATTAATTTCTTGATTTTCGGTTTTTCTTCAAAACCGAAACTCAAATCTAAAAGGAAAACCAATAACTAAGCGAAACTGAAACGAAAAAATGAACTTTTGAAGGGTTTTACGTTCTAATTTTTTGATTTTTGGTTTGTCTTCAAAACCGAAACTAAATCCTAAAAGAAAAACCAAAAACTAAGAAATTGGAAAGAGAATAGTGTAAATATGTATCTTTTGAAGTTTCAGTTTCGATTTGAAACGCTTTTTTTGTATTTTTACAATCGAATCTGAAACCTAAAGAGAAAAAGTGTGGGTAAAATGGAAACTGAAACAAAAAATGAACTTTTAAAGGGTTTTGAGTTTCAATTTCTTGATATTTTTTTTAAACCGAAACTGAAACCGGAGAGAAAAATTAATATATATAAGTAATTGGAAAGAAAAACTGTAAATGTTAATTTTTTTAGGTTTCAATTTCGGTTTGAACCGTTATTTTTGTATTTTGCAAACAAAACTGTAGCTTAAAGAGGAGAAGTTTGGTGAAAACCGAAACTGAAATTAAAAAAAAATAACTTTTAAAAGGTTTTACGTCTTAATTTCTTGATTTTTGGTTTTTCTGTAAAACCAAAACTGAAACCTAAAAGAGAAACCAATGATGGAGTAATTGGAAAGAAAAACAGTGTAAATGTTAATTTTTTAGGTTTCAGTTTCGGTTTGAACCGTTGTTTTTGTTTTTTGTTCTCGAAACTGAAACCTAAAATGAAAAAGTTTGGATCAATCCGAAAATGAAACCAAAAAAATGAACTTTTGAAGGGTTTTACGTTCTAATTTCTCATTTTTTGGTTTTTCTTTAAAACCGAAACTGAAACCTAAAAGAAAAATTAATAACTAAGAAATTGGAAAGAAAACAGTGTAAATATTAATCTTTTTAGGTTTAAGAATCGATTTGAACCGTTGTTTTTGGTTTTTTTTTGCAATCGAAATTCAAACCTTAAGAGAAAAAGTGTGGGTAAAACTTAAACTGTAATCAAAAAATTTAACTTTTGAAAGGTTTTGCGTTTTAATTTCTTGATTTATGGTTTTTGTTCAAAACCGAAACTGAAACCTTAAAGAAAAACCAATAATTATTAAATTTGAAAGAAAACAGTGTAAATATTAATATTTGAACCGTTGTTTTTGTTTTTTTGCAATCGAAACTGAAACCTTGAAAGAAAAATTCGGGTAAAACCGAAACTAATAGCAAAAAAATGAACTATTGAAGGATTTTACGTTCTAATTTCTTGATTTTTGGTTTTTCTTGAAAACAGAAACTTAAACCTAAAAGAAAAACCAATAAATGAAAATTGGAAAGAAAATAGTGTAAATATTAATCTTATTAGGTTTAAGTTTCGATTTGAACCGTTGTTTTTGTTTCTTTGCAATCGAAACTGAAACCTTAAGAGAAAAAGTGTTGGTAAAACCGAAACTGAAATTTTGAAGGGTTACGTTCTATTTTTTTGATTTTTGTTTTTTTTTCAAAACCGAAACTGAAACCTTAAAGAAAAACCAATAATTATTAAATTTGAAAGAAAACAGTGTAAATATTAATATTTGAACCGTTGTTTTTCTTTTTTTGCAATCGAAACTGAAACCTTAAGAGAAAAAGTGTAAGGTAAAACCGAAACTAAAACCAAAAAATTAGCTTTTGAAGTGTTTTGCGTTCTAATTTTTTGATTTTTGATTTCTCTTCAAAACCGAAACTAAAACCTAAAAGAAAATTTAATAACTATGTAATTGGAAAGAAAACAGTTTAAATATTAATTTTTTTAGGTTTGAGTTTCGATTTCAACCGTTGTTTTTGTTTGTTTTTGCAATCGAAACTGAAACCTTAAGAGAAAAAGTGTGGATAAAACTGGAACTGTAATCAAAAAATTTAAATTTTGAAGGGTTTTGAGTTTTAATTTCTTGATTTATGGTTTTTCTTCAAAACCGAAAGTGAAACCTTAAAGAAAAACCAATAATTATTAAATTTGAAAGAAAACAGCGTAAATATTAATCTTTTTAGGTTTCAATTTCGATTTGAACCGTTGTTTTTGTATTTACCAAACGAATGAGAAACCTAAAGAAAAAAGTGTGTGTAAAAGCGAAACTGAAATAAAAAAATTAACTTTTGAAGGCTTTTGCTTTCTAATTTTTTGATTTTTTTGTTTTTTTTTAAACCGAAACTGAAATCTCATAGAAAAAGCAATAATTAAGAAATTGGAGAGAAAATAGTGTAAATATTAATGTTTTTATGTTTCAGTTTCGATTTGAATCGTTGTTTTTGTTTTCTAAAGAGAAAAAGTGTGGGTAAAACCGAAATTGAAACGACAAAAATTAACTTTTGAAGGGTTTTACGTTCTAATTTCTCATTTTTTGGTTTTTCTTTCAAACCGAAACTGAAACCTAAAAGAAAAATTAATAATTAAGAAATTGGAAAGAAAACAGTGTAAATATTAATATTTTTAGGTTTCAGTTTCGATTTGAACCGTTGTTTTTGTTTTTTACAATCGAAACTGGAACCTATAGAGAAAAAGTGATGGTAAAACGGAAACTGAAACCAAAAAATGAACTTTTGAAAGGTTTTACGTTCAAATTGTTTGATTTTTGGTTTTGTTTTAAAACCGAAACTGAAACCTAAAAGAAAAACCAATAATTCGGATATTGGAAAGAAAACAGTGTAAATATTAATCTTTTAGGTTTAAGATTCGATTTCAACCGTTTTTTTTTGTTTTTTTTGCAATCGAAACTGAAACCTTAAGAGAAAAAGTGTGGGTAAAACTGAAACTGTAATAAAAAAAATGAATATTTGAAGGGTTATTCGTTCTAATTTCTTGATTTGTTGTTTCTCTTCAAATCGAACCAGAAAGTTTAAGAAAAACCAATAACTAAGAAATTGGAAAGAAAATAGTGTAAATATTAATCTATTTAGGTTTAAGTTTCGATTTCAACCGTTGTATTTGTTTTTCTGCAATCGAAACTGAAACCTTAAGAGAAAAAGTTTTGGTAAAACCGAAACTAAAACTAAAAAATTAACTTTTGAAGGGTTTTGCGTTCTAATTTCTTGGTTTATGGTTTTTTCTTCAAAACCGAAACTGAAACCTAAAAGAAAAACCAATAATTCGGATATTGGAAAGAAAACAGTGTAAATATTAATCTTTTAGGTTTAAGATTCGATTTCAACCGTTGTTTTTGTTTTTTTGCATTCGAAACTGAAACCTAAAGAGAAAAATTGTAGGGTAAAACCGAAAGTAAAACCAAAAAATTAACTTTTGAAGGGTTTTGTGTTCTAATTTCTTGATTTATGGTTTTTCTTCAAAACCGAAACTGAAACCATAAAGAAAAACCAATAATTATTAAATTTGAAAGAAAACAGTGTAAATATTAATCTTTGAGGTTTAAGTTTCGATTTGAACCGTTGTTTTTGTTTTTTTGCAATCGAAATTGAAACCTTGAAAGAAAAATTCGGGTAAAACCGAAACAAAAAGCAAAAAAAAATGAACTTTTGAAGACTTTTACGTTCTAATTTTTTGATTTTTGGTTTTTTTTTCAAAGCCGAAACTGAAACCTAAAAAAAAAA